>JAKRSK010006709.1:0-24579 GCA_029891615.1 Natrix natrix natrix | reverse complement strand
GTGAATGACTCACGGTAATTATTTCTTTCTCAGTGAATATTCAATTATACAGAGGTAAGTACAATTCACGTTTTATTAAACAGTTTTTAATGGTATTTTTTTTACTTCATCGCAAGTATATTGAACAGATATTGAATCTTGTGTTGAATTTTTATTTAAAGAAATGCTAGACATTAAAATAGCCGACAATTGTCTCTTTGAAGAAATTAGAAGACTGAATGTATATTTAAATTCTGAAAAATTAATACAATGGGAAAATCAACATGTTGAAATTGATAAAAGATGGGTGGATATTTTCAGCCATTTCAAAAATGAACATATTCCATGTGAACATTTATTTATACTTGTTCAATTTACGTTGTGCTGCCCTGGAACTAATGCAGCAGTTGAAAGAGTTTTTTTCAATTGCCAATGATTTTTCGACAAGTGAGAAATTGAGATTGAATGTTGATACTCTAGCTGCAGCACTTGCCGTAAAATTCAATATGAAGGATATTTCTTGTTCAGATATTTCCAATATATTGTTAGAAGATGATACATTGACAAAAAATATTAATTCAATGGAAAAGTACTCATTTAAATAATAATTAACAGGCATGTAAGCATAATTACAATATAAAATGTTGCAAATGTTTTTATTATGCATATATCATATTTTAGTGTATTATTGTTGCAATGAATAAAATATTTCTTTTATTTACGATATATTTTTTCCAATTTATTTGTCCTCCTTTATTTGTCCTGGAAATAGCTCGGAGAGTGGACCGGTGAGCTGCCGATGAGAGATGCCGCCCAGAAACGCCGTTTTTGAGACCGGAGGAGTTGAGTTCGCCGTTCTGGGAGCGGAGAGGTTTGGAGGAGCTCGGAAGAATGGGGAAAGGCAAAGAAACGGCGCCTGGAGCGTGCTGTGGTCGTTTTTGGAGGCTTGTGGCTTGGAGCAAGCCAGGGACTGGAGCAGGAAGGACTGGAGGCCGGTAGGAGCGGCGTTGGGGCTTGTAATGGTTTGGCTGGAGTGCTTAGAACTTGGATGCAGGCCTAGGCAAGACCTAAATGCCGAAGGCCTGGTAGGAGAAGGGCTGCGTTCCAGGAGGCTGCTTGGAGGCCGGGGGGGAGGCTTGCTGGGAACTGGCAGGCTTGTTGGGAACTGGCAGGAGGTTTAACATCAGACTTGGCAGGGGAGTTTTTTACCTCCTACCAGCCACCTCCTTGACTGTTCTGTTTACCCCCCCCCCCCTTGCTGGCTTTTGGACTAACACCTGCCCCTGTTTTTCATCCGTGCGTGCCCTGGAGGTTTTTTACCTCCCTATCTTCATCTGACTGACCATCTGCCTCTGCCCATTATCAAGCAAAAATCCATCTACCCCTTGCCATCCACCATTGACCACCCACTAGCCCCCACTTACTGACCGGCACCTGACCAGCTTATTATCATCCCAACCCCCCCCCCCCTCATCTTGGACTGGACGATTCTCTTTGCACCGGAACCCGGCTTTTTCAATTTTATTGGACTATGGCGTATTGACCACACCATCTGCAGCACAGAGCCTAGGCCCTGATGAATTTTTAACAGCATATGTACTCTAGGCTAGACCTAATCCTACTGCGGGAATGCCCCCTCTCGCAGGTGTGGCCCTCCGCCCTTTCAAGGGCCCACCTTGATGACGGATTCATTAATCCCGAGAGGTGGAGGAAGCGGAGACTTAGGGGTTTTTTAGTTAAATGTTTTTTAAATTCTTTTAGGGGTTTAGGGGTTGAGGGGTGGGTGGGTCAGATCAGGAGCGATGACAGAGCCAGGTCACCAGGTGGGGTCTTGAGCAGAAGGAGCAGAGAGGAGGAGGGGGGAGAGGATATCATTCCTATACAGGGCTCCTTGATTCCAACAGTCGTAGGGAGGGGCAGATACGAGGACAGATTAACAACTCGCAGTCGGTTGGGAGACCGTGGGTGCTGGTTACACCCGGTCGCTTGTACCAACCCCCGCGTTCTAGGTGGTCAGGATCTGCAGGCCCAGGGCCTGAGGCTGTTGTTATGCAATGCGAGGTCCGTTGTCAATAAGGCCCCCCTCATTCATGATCTAATTTTGGAGGGGGAGCCGGACCTCGCGGGAATAACGGAAACCTGGTTGGGCCACGAGGGAGGGTTACCCCTCGTGGAAATGTGCCCACCAGGTTACCAAGCATTTCACCAGCCCCGGGCCCGGGGAAGGGGCGGTGGGGTAGCAGTGATTATCCGGGAGGACTTAGAGCCGAGGGAGTCCACTGTGCCACAGACGTCCGGATGTGAATCCCTTGTTGTGAAATGGGGCCCTGGGAGGCAGTTGGGCCTGCTGATAGTATACCTGGCTCCCCGCCATACATCAGCGACCCTGCCTGAGCTCCTCGAGCTGATCTCATCGGTGGCGGTTGAGACCCCCAAACTTCTAGTGATGGGGGATTTTAACCTGCCGTCGGTGGGAGAAGCATCAGAGGGGGTTCGGGAGTTCATGGCTTCCATGATAGCCATGGACCTGACTCAAATGATTCAAGGCCCGACACACGAGGGAGGTCACACCTTGGACCTTGTTTTTGTCTCTCGCCAGTGGTTGAGTGATCTGGGAGGAGTGAATTTAACCATCACTCCTCTGTCATGGTCAGATCACTCACTCCTCCGACTTGACTTCCCTGGTGCTACCCCTCGCTGCGGGGAGGCGGAACCGGAAAACACTAGATGGTTCCGCCCCAGGCGCTTGATGGAACCAGACAGGTTCCAGACGGAGCTTGGGCCACCTCCTGCAGCCCTGACCCGCCCTCGGGTAGAGGACCTGGTGGCCGCGTGGAATAATGCGACTACCGGGGCCTTGAACCGGGTGGCGCCTTTGCGGCCTCTCCGGCGGCAACGATCCACCCTGGCTCCTTGGTTTACCGAGGAGCTAAGGGTGATGAAGCGCCGCAAGAGATGCCTAGAGAGTCGTTGGAGATCCTCCCGATCCGAATTTGACCGAGCACAGGTACGAGCCCATTTAAGGACGTACCTAGTGGCATTGAGAACGGCCAAACGTCAATATTGTGCCGCTCTCATTGCATCCGCAGAGAACCGCCCTGCCGCCCTGTTTCGGGTGTCCCGCTCCCTTCTGTTTCAGAGGCCGCGGGAGGCCCCTCTACAGGGTAGGGCAGAGGAGTTTGGGAAATATCTGCAGGATAAAGTCGCTCAAATCCGGAAGGATTGGGTCCCCTTCAGTGGCCCAGTCGAGACGCCAGTGGCGAGTCTTGAGAAACCTTTTTGGGAGGAGTTTGACTTGGTTGTCATCGAGGATTTGGACAGATTGCGTGGACGACTGCGACCTACCACATGTTTACTGGACCCGTGTCCCTCCTGGCTTGTACTGGCATCCTGGGAGGTTACACGCGACTGGCTCCTGGGCCTAGTGAACGCTTCGTTGGGTGAGGGGTCTCTCCCGGCCGCCTTGAAAGAGGCGGTGGTGAGACCCTTGCTCAAGAAGCCTTCCCTGGACCCTACGGAGCTGGCCAATTATCGTCCTGTCTCCAACCTTCCCTTTTTGGCGAAGGTTGTAGAGAGTGTGGTGGCTTCTCAGTTTCCACGACATCTGGAGGAGAATGATTATCTAGACCCGCGCCAGTCCGGCTTTCGCCCTGGGCACAGCACAGAGACGGCCTTGGTCGCGTTGGTAGATGATCTCTGGAGGGCCAGAGATAGGGGTTGTTCCTCTATCCTGGTCCTATTAGACCTCTCGGCGGCTTTTGATACCATCGACCATGGTATCCTGTTGCACCGACTGGAGGGGTTGGGGTCCGGGGCACCGTTTTGCGGTGGTTCGGCTCCTACCTCTCTGGCCGGACGCAACGTGTGTTGGCAGGGGAGCAGAGGTCGACCCTATGCCCCCTTACTTGTGGGGTGCCACAGGGGTCGGTCCTCTCGCCACTCCTGTTCAACACATACATGAAGCCGCTGGGTGAGATCATCCGTGGTTTCGGGGTGGGATATCATCTGTACGCTGATGATACTCAGCTGTACATTTCCACCCCGAACCACCCCAACGAGGCCGTCGAAGTGATGTCCCGGTGTGTGGAAGCCGTACGGATCTGGATGGATGACAACCGACTCAGGCTCAACCCTTCCAAGACGGAGTGGCTGTGGGTTCCGGCTCCCCGGTTCAACCAGATAATTCCATCTCTGGCCATTGGGGGCATTCAACTCGCCCCCGTGGAGCGGGCGCGCAATTTGGGCGTCCTCCTAGATGCCAGGCTGTCCATGGATGAACATGTGACAGCCGTGGCCAGGGGGGCGTTCCACCAGGTTCGCCTGGTGCGCCAATTGCGCCCCCTATTGGACCGGGACGCCCTACGCACAGTCACCCATGCGCTGGTGACGTCTCGCCTGGACTACTGTAACGCTCTCTACATGGGGCTTCCCTTGAAATGCACTCGGAGACTGCAGTTGGTCCAGAATGCGGCCGCGCGGGTGATTATGGGGAGTACCAAGTACTCCCATGTGACACCTCTCCTGCGCGAGCTGCACTGGCTTCCTGTGGTCTATCGAGTGCGTTTCAAGGTCTTGATTACGATCTTTAAAGCGCTCCATGGCTCAGGACCTAGTTACCTGCGGGATCGTATTCTGCCCCATACATCCCTACGACCCATCCGCTCGCACAGAGAGGGACTTCTCCAGGTGCCGTCCACCAGACAGTGCCATGGGCCGGCGCCTAGGAGCAGAGCCTTCTCTGTGGCGGGCCCAGCCCTGTGGAATGACCTCCCCCCAGATATTAGGACCACTACTGACCTCCGCTCCTTCCGTATCAAGCTCAAGACCCACCTTTTCCAAATAGCTGGCCTGGCTCAACCATAACTTCGTATCACTCCTGATGGGTTTTTTAATTTAGTAATTTTATTTAAGGGGATTTTAAATTGTGTTTTTAATTGTCTTTCACTTATAAGTCAACTCTCCTCCATGCACATATGTATATGTCTCTGTTCTTTTTGTATATATGTTTGTCTTATGTGTATTTTTATTTGTTTTGATTGTACGCCGCCCCGAGTCCTTCGGGAGAGGGTTGCGGCTAATCAAATAAAAATTATTATTATTAATTATTATTATTATCCTTTTCATTGTAAAAAAGTTGGTCACCTTAGCATTTTGGACAATAAAACGTGTTTTGTCCTCCTTTTCATTGTAAAAAAGTTGGTCACCTTACCAGAGACCTGGCTTCATCTGTGGGCCCTGCAGAGCCTCAGATGGGGCTGAGTTCCAAAACGGGGGAGCCTTTTCTGAAGGCCTGTGTGATGAGGGGCCCTTGGGGAGCCTCAGGAGTCCTGGGGAAGGTGGGTTTTCTCTTGAGGGGGCCTTGAGGCAGGAGGCCCCCCTGAGGGAAGAAAGGGGACCTTGCAGAGGAAGCCCCAACATCTTCCACGCTTGTGAAGGGATCTTTCTTTTCTACAGGTTGAGAAAGAAACTTCTACCTGGGATTTTGGGGGACTCTCTCTTGGTCAGTAAAGATCCAGCAGGAGGAGGAAGCTGTGGGCTTATCATGTTTTCTAGCCACCTCCCCCACTGCCCCAGATGCCCTTAGTTTTATGTCTTTTTTAAAAGAAATGGGCAGTTAGTATTTGAAAGCAAAGCCTCTGGAATTCATGTCATGGTTTAAACAATGGGCCTCGTAGTCATTGTTCCCAAAAGAGGGAAGATGGCTGCAGCCCAGGCCTTTTTTTGGGAGGCTGTGCAGGGGGTTTGCCTCAACTGAAAATGGGGGTGTGAAATGGATAAAAACCACAAAGGGCCTGGGAAGAAGAAGCGACTGGGAAGAACTTCCGCTCTTTCTTTGTGGATAAATGAGGGTTTTACAGTTGACCCAACTTGCCATGCCAGCCACTCTGAGAATGGGCAGCTCACCCCTGTGACACACATTATGTGAGCGTGTCGATACAAGCATTTCAGCCGTGCCCCGACACACGCAAAAATGGCCTTGCTCTCGATTTTGCTCTGGAACGGACAAATGACTCCTTTTAACCATCCATCATAAGCCAGGATAAGAAAAGGAGAAGGAGGCCCATTCATATGACACAACTGAATCAGTTCAGACCAATGTGAGGTCAGTCTGGGCTGAAGAGGCAGTTGGAGATTGTGGACTTTGGGCTCCAGTCCCAGAAATCTCTTTATTTTAAATGATTTATAGAGCCACCCATCCCACATTAATGACATACCAGACTCCATACTCACAAAGCACTAGAAGCTTGATTTTGATCTGGGAATTTATCTCCCTTCAACGGCTGGGGTGAGATTTTTATTTCACAAATAGGAAAGCTTACACATTTTTTTAAATTAAAGAGAAATTCTAAATTCTTTCAACCAGAGCAGAAAGAAATGTTAACACTATAACTAGTTTAGCTATTTTCTATAAGCTGTTTGACGACACTGTTTTCTTTAACGCCCAATTTCCCTTCATCTTCCCATCTTTCTGCCCTGCGTCTCCAATAGATTTGCTTAAGGCTGAATTTTATCATTCTATGCTTTTAATTGCTGTATATCTCATGGATCACACTCTAGGGAGCTAAACAACTTTTTCTACTGAGTTTGATCATTTTTTCATTGTTTGGTGTTTACTTTTTATTTTTCTTCTGTCAAGGACTACATTTTACTTGGTTTTTTAAAATATATTTTAAAATATCCCTTCGTTTCCTCTGATCCTTCCCTCCCTCTAATTCTGAGCTTCATCTGAGCAGGGTTTCCTAAAAGAAAGCAGATTTCGCATTCAAATCCTCCGGTTGTCAAGGAAGACAAAAATCCTGCCCTCCCTCTCTTTAGTGGTTGCCTCTATTCCTGGCCCGCCCCCTTCATCATGACAACCCTGTAGCCAATCAAATGGGGGGAGGGGGTTGAGGGGTTGCCTGGGAGCTTCCCTGCCCTCAGCCTGATGGAGAAGAGGCTGAAGAAGCCAAGCCAAAGGGGGGGGGGTGTCAAATAAAGAGCAACATTCAAAGCTTTGGGGATGATGAGAAAAAGGCAAAACCTCCCAGAATTGCAGAGGGAGGGGGGGCCTTAAGCTCCCTCCCCAGAAAAGGCTGCAATGAAGAGGGTCTCCTCAGCTGGGGGATGTGGGGGCTCTGCAGGGGCCACAGGGACCCCCATCTTCCTCAGAGTCACAGAAGGTCCCCTCCAGAGTGAGGCTGGCTGCCTTTTCCTCCCAGGCTACCCCGGATCCCCCTTGGAAGACCCAGCCCTGCATGGCTTCTCCCCGACAGGAGCTTCTCCTGGAAAGACACGGAGCCCAAGCGAGGCTGGAGAAACCCCCAACATTCAACCCTGGGATCCATAAACCAGGTTGGTCTCATCCCAGGAATGCCCCACATCCCCTCCTCCTTCCTGGCCATCCTGGGCTTTCTCCGTGGGTCTGGGCTTTGCTTTCCCCTGGGTGTCCCATACATAGAAAGAGGTGGCCGTGCAACATGGGATATGGTCCCCCCCTTCCCAAGACTCAGAAGATGGAACCTGGAGGGGGATTTTGCAGAATCTGCTTCCCTTCCCCAACACGAGGCTCCCCAGCTTCTTCCTCCTAAGTGGGGCTCCCCACTCAGCCGGGCAGAGTCTGGCATCCCTGCAAGAGCTCCCCTTTATCCCCTCCCCTCCTCATGTGGGGTGAGGGGCAGGCTTGATTTCTCCATCTCTTTCACTTGGTTTTTTGCTAACCTATGTTTGTGTGTGTGTGTATGTGATTTTTTTTAACTATGCAAACTCCTGGTAACTACTTTTTCACTAAAGTTTATTTTGTTCTTGGAGTCTGGCCACACTATTTCATCAGCCCTTTTGTGTGGTGCCTTTGAGCATTTGCTTTCAAAATAAAGTACATTTTGGCTCCAACTCAGCAGGCAGCCATAGGTCTATTTTCATGCTCTGGCATTAACTGGCCTCTGGGATTTTCTCCTTAACCACTATGCCAATAAATGTCACATTTCTTTTTGTCTTCAGCCACAGGTGCCGTGTATTTCCTCTGGGGCCACTTTCAAGCATGGAGACCCCCAAACTCTCAATTCTAGATGATGGGTTTAATTCAATCTCTGCCCCTGTTATTATGAACCACAGGGGGATTCTTTCCCTTTCATTTCCCTCCAGAGACTCCCCTTTGAGTCCAAGAACGAGTTGAATTATCCAGGGATCCCTCCTGAGAGGGAGAATTATGATAAAAGTTTCAGCTCTGCTCTTTGGCTGAATCCTCCAGGGGAGACTTTGGGCAGAGAAATATGGAGTTTTGGGACAGGCAGGGTCTGTGCTCTTGAATGTCCGTCTCTCTCCTTTCCAGATGAAGCTGAGTGTTTCTCTGTGTTTGAATCAGGAAAGACATTGGATCATATTCCACCTTTTGAGAGTCCTCTGAATTCTTCTAATTCTTCTTTAGAAACAGAAAAGGGATTCATTGATTTGCCCCATGAATGATGGACCTCCTGGTTCTGCTTCTGATGCCGCTTTTGTCCCATCCAGGCTCTGGGAAGCTGAGAATGAAATGCCCGCAGAGTTTGAAGCACCAGGATAAAAAACGACCACAGAGCTTTTACAGCCCAGGAGACCATCTCATTGTTATAGTCACCACTGGAAAGGAAACATCGCATGCTAAGTTGCATTTCAATGTGGATCCTTCTATTGAGTTTGCTTTATCTGATTGGTAAGTCATTCAGGGTGATAGAGTTGCACTCCCTCCATTCTAACACTCTCCTTTTCTGTTTTTTTTTTTCATTCCTGTATTTGGGATTATGTCTAATTTCCTGAATGATTTTGATTTCCATGGGTTCTCTCTTTTGTCTGGTTTTGTGAAAGAGACTCAAAAAGGGATCTGAAAAAAACCTGAAAGGGCTGCAGATTATTTTCCTCTCTCAGCCCTTAATTTGTCACTTGGATAATGAATTTTTTTTTAAAGTAGTGGTTGAACCAGTTGTAGTTGCTGTACTTTAGCTAATTTCCATATTTGTGTAACTGATCATTGCTTTTGAATCAATGTTGGCTTAAGGCTCAGTAGGTGTGTGGAGGATTATATGTTTTAAACAAGTATTTGTTGATGCTGTTCATGATAATAACACTTTTTTTACAATAGGAATTCTTCTGGTTTTGGATATGGCCTACTATTCATTTTCAACATTCAAACTATCAACAAGAATTCCCAGCTCCTGCACAATCTCACACTTGGCTACAACGTCCATGACAACTATTTGAGCACTTTCCACACTTCAGATGCCTTGCTGGACATTCTCTCCACTGGAGAAGCCAATGTCCCCAACTACGGCTGTGGAAGGAAGGAGAACCTTCTGGCTCTTATTGATGCAGCTCACAGGGAGATCTCCACCCAGATATCAACATTAGGAGGCACCTACAAAGTCCCACAGGTTTGTGTGTGTTTTTCTCCTTCTGGTAAAGTGAGTGGTGGGTGGTGGTGGGTGAGCAATAGATGCAATCATATCTTCTCCATGGAATCCAAGAGCTGCATTTCTCCATATTAGCAAAATTTCAATATTTCACCCCTTTATGTTCATGTTGAGATTAATCATAAAAGGCCTGAAATGCAAGTAATACATTCCCTGGAGAAGACATTCTACCAACTATTTAACTGATCAAAGAATATCCCAGGTGGTTTGGGGCCTCTATTGGCATCTTCATCTTCACATATAAGTAATGCCTGCCCTATCCAGTCGGATTGAAGTTGCCAGTAGTAGCATTTTATCTATCTATCTATCACAATATCTATCAGATATTGTGGCTAAACTTTATGCCATGATCCTCTTAGTTAAACTTGAGAAAAATGCATTCCTTGCAGAAGAATCAGAAGGTTTTAGGTAGTGAACAGCTATATAGATTTTATAATAAATATTGCATGTCAATAATCTAATATTGGTAACAAATTTGTCTTGAAATATTTCATCTATATCAGCAAAGTAAAACACAGTTTGCTGGCTTTCTAGATGTTAGTGCATTTGTCATAATTAACAGAGAAATATTATATAGAAAATTGATTGCCCTCAAAATGGAGCTCCACCTGTTGGCCCTGATCCAGGCTCTTTCTCCAGGTCCTTGTTTGAGAGGGAGGTTGGGGCTCAATGGAGCAATGAGAAGAAGGATTGATACTTACCAAGGAGGAAGGGAAGGATGCATATTTGAACCCTTGTTATTCTCTCTTCATATTGACAATTTACTTCAACTAATGAAGGATCCAAACACAGATCATACATAAATGGTATTTCTTTCTTTAACAAAAAATACTAAACTAGTGGACCAGTGAAATGCAGTGCACATAGTTTCCAGTACTTGGATTTTAGAAAGGCTTTGACAAAGTAAACCACCATCTACTTCTTGGTAAGCTAAAAATATGTGGGATAGACAGCATCACCCCCAGATGGACTCAGCCTGTGGTCCTCAGTGGAACTACATCTACATGAGGGAAACAAGCAGTGGGGGACCCCAAGGTTCCATTTTAGGCCCAGTCCTCTTCAACATCTTCATCAATGGTTTGGATGAGGGATAGATGGGGAACTCATCAAATTTACAGATGACACTAAACTGACTGGAATAGCCAACAGCCCAGAAGATAGGCTCAAGATCCAGATGGATCTAGATGGACTTGAACCCTGGGCCTATCTAACAAAAGGAAATTCAGTATAGAGAAAAGTAAAGTAATACAATAGCAGAGTTGGAAGGGACCTTGGAGGTCTTCTAGTCCAACCCTCTGCCTAGGCAGGAAACCCTATACCGTTTCAGACAAATGGCTATCCAACATCTTCTTAAAGATTTCCACAACTTCTGGAGGCAAGCTGTTCCACTGATTAATTGTTCTAACTGTCAGGAAATTTCTCCTCAGTTCTAAGTTGCTTCTCTCCTTGATTAGTTTCCACCCATTTCTTCTTGTTCTACCCTCAGGTGCCTTGGAAAATAGTTTGACTCCTTCTTCTTTGTGGCAACCCCTGAGTCTTACACTGAGGCTAGAAAAGCCAAATGTACAGGTACAGATGAGGTGAAACCTGGCTCAATAGCAGGAACTGTGAGAGGGATCTTGGAATCTTAGTGGACAATCTCTCAAATGTGAGCCAACAATGTGTGGCAGCAGCCAAAAAAAAGCCACTGCAATCCTAGGCTGCATCAACAGAAGAATAGAATCCAAATCACGTGAAGTATTGGTACCATTTTATAAAGCCCTGATAATATCACCCTTGGAATAGGGCATTGATGGCGAATCATTTTGGCACCAAGTGCTCTTGTCAGGGATGCAATCTGGAAGAGGAGTTGACCAGTGTGCATGTTGGTCCACCTGCAGGTCTCCTGCTCCTCCCCTCCCCCCAACTACTTTCCACTTAGCTACTTAATGAGGCTTCTTTGTCTCAAGGAGCAGCAAATGGGGCCAGACAGAGACAGGCAATCCAAGTGTGTTTGGCAGAGAAAACATACTTCAGCCAAGGCACCCAAACTGCTGCCAATGGTGTGGGCGACAGCTGAGCATGCAAATGGGGCCAGACAGAGACAGGGAGGGTAAGAGAGTAATCTAAGTGTGTGTTTGTGTGTGTGTGTGTGTGTGTGTGTGTGTACATGTCAGAGAAAGCGTGCTTCAGCCAGGGCGCCCAAACTGGTGTGGCCGACACCTGAGCAGGGAGGCAGGGTGTGTGTGTGTACTTTCATCCCCATTCAAGCAGGGCCTCTTATTTCCTCCCCAGCACAGTTGGGGCATGCAGGCTGCTGCCACCTAAGCACCATGATTGCCCCCTCCCCAGCCAGCCAGCCAGCCCCACCTGACCTGCTCCCTGCCGGCTCCTGCAAAGCCTCGCCATTCTCCTCCTCCTCTTCTTCTTCGTGTCGTCCTGGCCCTTCACAAAGGCCCCAAAACCAGCTGGCCAGCAGGAGGTGCGCCTGCATGTGGATGCTAGTGGAGCTGGGCTGGGGTGGCTGGCGTACCGGGAAAGGAAGCTCTGCATGCCACAGGTTCCCCATCACGGCTCTAATCCTTTCAATTCCTTTTCCAGATCAATTATTTAACAGCTTCAGAGGCTCTGAGTGATAAAAGTCGATTCCCCTTTTTCCACCAGATGCTCCCCAAAGAAGGAATCCAGTACCCAGCAATTGTCCAGCTGCTCCTCCACTTCAGATGGACCCTGATTGGCCTCTTTGCTTCAGACACAGAAAAGGGAGAGAATTTCATGAGGACTTTCCCTCCTGTGCTTGTTAGGAATGGAATTTGTGTGGTTATATCACAACTGTTCTCAACAACTGGACATACAGCAGCCCTCAGGGATTCCCTCTCTAAGTGGAGACAAGTCAACGTCTTTGTTCACTTCATGGAATATGATTCCATTTGGGACAGAATTCTTCCTTTCCATTTAACACTTATGCGTCTCCCAGGACCCATTGAGGGGAAAGTCTGGATCCTCACAAATTTCTCCATGTATGCAATAAACAAGCGCAGACTTCTCAAATACATCCATAGAATTTGGAACTTTGCCTATCTGGAAAAAGAAAGGCCAAAGGATTCTGCCTTTAAACCCCATTTCTTTGTGGAAGAAAAGTTTCAAGATCATTATTTTCATTGTTCTCTTTCAAAGAATGTCTTTTCTGTCAAAGGCCGCAGAAGATGCACCCAGAAAGCCCCACTGGAGACCCAGTGGAAATGGGACAGAGGAAGGGCCCAAAATGTCTACCACCCTTATAGTCTCATGAAGACTCTGGCCCAGGCCATGAATGCTGCATATTCTTCCAGATCGAGGAGGGGAAGGAAGGAGGATGAAAAGATGTTGGGGTCTCCAAGGCTGCAGCCATGGCAGGTAAGGGGGTCCTGATATGGATCCATTAATCTTAGATCCTTTGGAGGAGGAATCCAGAGGAGAAGGAGGGGAACCATCTCAACAGATCTGGCCACTTTAATTACTCAGGGAATTAATGGTTAGAAAGAGTAGATACCATGGCATTTTTATATTTAGCACTGCTAATTGGAAAATGCTGTATTCTTTTTTAAATAAATTCCTGTATTTGTGGGTTTGTGATTAGTCTGGTGGAATTCCACCTTCCTTCGGTCCCCATTGCAGGTGGGTCTGTGTGCAGCTGGACAGGCAGCTAAGCCCCCCTGTTCTCCTCCAATGAAAGGGAGCCTGGCGTGGATCTGGATGCTTTATTGGGAGAAGATTGGGTCCCTGTCAGTGGTCCAATGGAGACGTCCGTGGCGAGTCTTGAGGAATCGATCTGGGAGGAGTTTGACTTGGTTGCCATCGAGGATTTGGACAGAATGCGTGGATGACTGCGACCCACCACATGTTTATTGGACCTGTGCCCCTCCTGGCTTGTACTGGCATCCTGGGAGGTTACACGTGACTGGCTCCTGGGCCTAGTGAACGCTTCGTTGAGTGAGGGGTCTCTCCCGGCCGCCTTGAAAGAGGCGGTGGTGAGACCCTTGCTCAAGAAGCCTTCCCTGGACCCTATGGAGCTGGCCAATTATCGTCCTGTCTCCAACCTTCCCTTTTTGGCGAAGGTTGTAGAGAGTGTGGTGGCTTATCAGTTTCCACGGCATCTGGAGGAAAATGATTATCTAGACCCGCGCCAGTCCGGCTTCCGCCCCGGGCACAGCACGGAGACGGCCTTGGTCGCGTTGGTAGATGATCTCTGGAGGGCCAGAGATAGGGGTTGTTCCTCTATCCTGGTCCTATTAGATCTCTCAGCGGCTTTTGATACCATCGACCATGGTATTCTACTGCGCCGGCTGGGGGGGTTGGGGGTAGGGGGCACCGTGTTGCGGTGGTTCCGCTCCTACATCTCCGACCGGACGCAATGTGTGTTGGCAGGGGAGCAGAGGTCAACCCTGAGGCCGCTCAATTGTGGGGTGCCGCAGGGGTCGGTCCTCTCGCCACTCCTGTTCAACACATATATGAAGCCGCTGGGTGAGATCATCCGTGGTTTCGGGGTGGGATATCATCTGTACGCTGATGATACTCAGCTGTACATTTCCACCCCGAACCACCCCAACGAGGCCGTCGAAATGATGTCCCGGTGTGTGGAAGCCGTACGGGTCTGGATGGATGACAACCGATTCAAACTCAACCCCTCCAAGACGGAGTGGCTGTGGGGACCGGCTCCCCGGTTCAGCCAATTAATTCCATCTTTGGCCATCGGGGGCGTACAACTTGCCCCGTGGAGCGGGCGCGCAATTTGGGCGTCCTCCTGGATGCCCGGCTGTCCATGGATGACCATGTGACAGCCGTGGCAAGGGGGGCGTTCCACCAGGTTCGCCTGGTGCGCCAATTGCGCCCCCTACTGGACCGGGACGCCTTACGCACAGTCACTCATGCGCTTGTGACGTCTCGCCTGGACTACTGTAACGCTCTCTACATGGGGCTTCCCTTGAAATGCACTCGGAGGCTACAGTTGGTCCAGAATGCGGCCGCGCGGGTAATTATGGGGAGTACTAGGTACTCCCATGTGACACCTTTCCTGCGCGAGCTGCACTGGCTTCCTGTGGTCTATCGGGTGCGTTTCAAGGTTTTGATAACGATCTTTAAAGCGCTCCATGGCTCAGGACCTAGTTACTTGCGGGATCGTATCCTGCCCCATACATCCCTGCGACCAATTCGCTCACACAGAGAGGGACTCCTCCAGGTGCCGTCCACCAGACAGTGCCGGGGGGCGGCGCCTAGGAGTAGAACCTTCTCTGTGGCGGGCCCAGCCCTGTGGAATGACCTCCCTCCGGATATTAGGACTACCTCTGACCTCCGCTCCTTCCGCGTAAAGCTCAAGACCCACCTATTCCAAGTAGCTGGCCTGGCTCAACCATAATCTGACTATATCGCTCCTGACGGGTTTTTTATTTTTATTTTTGTAATTTATTTATTTATTTATTTAGGGGACTTTTAATATTGCGATTTTAATCCTTTTTATCCATCAACCCACCTCCTCCTTGTACACATCTATATTATATGTATGTTTTGTCCATATTTGTATTTTTATGTGTTTTATTGTACGCCGCCCTGAGTCCTTCGGGAGAGGGTGCGGCTAAGAAATAATAATAACAATAACAATAACAATAACAATAACAATAATAATAATAATAATAATAATAATAATTAAGAGGGCAGGTGAAATTGAGGAGATGCAAATAATGGAAATCAAATAGAAAGACGAGATAGGCAGCATTAACTAACAGCCAGCAAAGAAGCAGCTGGAACCTCCCCAGCGATGCTCCGTGTGAGGGACGGAGGCGTCTCCGGATGACCAGGGGTCTCGGTCACAACGGCTGCTTCCGTCTTCTCCAAAGGCCGACAGAAAATGGAGTCTGGCTTCAGACCTTATAGTGAGGCTTATCTGCCCCCGGTCACTAGATGGGGCTAGAGCAACAAGAGCACAACAGTTACCGTATTTTTCAGAATATAAGACGCACCTTTTTCCCTCAAAAAAGAGGCTGAAAATCTGGGTGCGTCTTATACACCGAATACAGCATTTCTTGCCTCCCGAAGCCCCGCCCCCTTCACCAAAATGGCCGTGCATACCCTTATGGAGGCTTTCAGAGAGATCCTGGGGGCTGGGGAGGGCAGTAAGGAGCAAAAAATGGACCATTTTGCCCCCCCCCCAACCCCCAGCAGCACTCTATAAGCCTCCATAAGACTATGCATGCAATTTTTTTGACAAAAACCAGGCTTGTTTTTGTGAAAAACGGGCCATTTTTTGCTCATTTTTGCCCCCTCCCCACTGTGAGCACTCTGCAAGCCCCCCCCCCAAGGCTATTTGTGACTTTTTAAAGGGGGGGGGCGTTTTCACAAAAACAGGCTGTTTCGGGGAGGTTTGCAGAGTGTAAAAGCTTTTTTTCCCCTTCTTGGAAAGCTCTTTAACTGGTTGATGAGAATTACATTGATCAAGTGCTTTGCCAGCAGAAACAAAGTCTTAGGTGCTGCAGATTGTCAGCGATTTCCTTCTCCAGCACATGGATAAATACACCTGGAAACATCTACCTACCTACCTACTATCTCTTTCTCCCTACTGTATTTCTCTATCTCTTTTTATTTCTCTCTCTCTATCCCTACCTACCTACTGTATTTCTCTATCTCTATATCTCTCTCCATTTCTCTCTCTCTTTATCCCTTTATCTACCTCCCTACCTCCCTACCTAACTACTCTCTCCTCTCCCTACCTACCTACTGTATTTCTCCATCTTTCTCTCCCTCTACCTACCTACCCACTTTTTTTAAAAAAAAATGCCTCTTCAAAACCTTGGTGCGTCTTATACTCCGAAAAATATGGTACAAGTTGCGGCATGACAACCTTTATAAATTAAGAGGAGACCCTGAGACCATCTAGCCCAACCCCCTCCTCTCTGCAGGAATCCCAGTTCAAGCTTCTCTGACTGATGGCTGCTCAGTCTTTGCTCTCAGACGATCCATAAAGAGGAGACTGAACCTCTCTGCTTTACTGGCTCAGCTCTAAAACAGCTCATCCTTTTATGATATTTTTTTTCTCTCATTCAGTTAAAATCTCTCTTGTAACTGAATTCACTTTTTCCATGTCTGACACTCTGGAATAAGAGTGAGCGGATCTTACACTCGTGTGTAACAGGAGTCAGTTATTGGAAGAGGGTTGTATCCAGTGGTGGGATTCAAATCTTTTTACTACTGGTTCTGTGGGCATGGCTTGGTGGTCTTGTGACTGGGTGGGTGTGGCTTGGTGGTCATGTGAATGGGTGGGCGTGGCTTGGTGGTCATGTGAATGGGTGGGCATGGCTTGGTGGTCATGTGATTGGGTGGGTGTAGCCAACTTGACATCACTCATGACAAGGGGTAACTTGCCTGGCCTCTCCTTGCGTCAACAA
This sequence comes from Natrix natrix natrix, assembly GCA_029891615.1. Lineage (NCBI taxonomy): Eukaryota > Metazoa > Chordata > Lepidosauria > Squamata > Natricidae > Natrix > Natrix natrix. The sequence goes on along the minus strand of JAKRSK010006709.1, from coordinate 7,781 downwards.
GATACAATTTCCCTGTCTATTTATTTACTACTAATGAACATCCAAAATACACAATTGAATCCTATGTATATATGCCATATGTGTACATACATATTACATAGTTTAGTGTGTGTATAGGCACACAAAAAGATACATTATCTACTATATATACTGTATGTACACACACACACACACACACACACACACACACAGCTCTTCTAAAACTATACACATTCAACCTCACTTATTGCGTTTGGAAAAACACACCCAGAGTCCACTTTCTGCCACACATTTAACTATCACTTCTGCACATTAGAAGATTACACAGGCCTTCAGATGTTCTTCCCTAGCCTGCACATGACTGTTAGAGCCAGGAGATGTCATGGATTGAGTAAAATGTGGCAAAGCTCACTTAACAACGCTCTTGCTTAGCAACCAAAATGTTGTTCTCAATTGTCATAAGTCAAGGACTGTCTCATCCTTCCTCTGCATGGCAGTCTTGTCCTAGTAAACTTCTTCCCTTTTTTGGCAATGTTCCTCTCCGTTAGAGGCACCAAAATAATCCAGAGGATATCAGGTCTCCTGCTGGAGCAGGGGGTTGGACTAGATGACTTCCGAGATCCCTCCAATCCTAGATTGCTGTGCTGTTTCAAAGAGTCTTCTGGAGCCTTCCTTCCTCTCTTCTTTTTTTTCCTCCCTCCCTCCCTCCATGTATGTATATATAAATCCATCCACCCATCTATATCTTATTCACTTTCTTTTCCCTCCGTCCCTCCCTCTCTCTCTCTCTCTCTCTCTCTCACTCACTCTCTCTCTCTCTCTCTTCTCTCTCTCTTTCTTTCTTTCTTTCTTTCTTTCTTTCTTTCTTTCTTTCCCTTTATTTCTTTTTTCTTTTCTTTCTTGTTTCTCCCTCCTCTTTCCCTCTCTATCCCTTCCTTTCCTCCTTTCAAAGCTAGGAGATCCACCTGAAATAAAAACTCATTTGGATGAAACCGGCCATTACATACACACACTCTCTCTCTCCCTCCCTCCCTCCCTCTTCCAACCATCTCTGTGCCTCGCCTCATTGTTTGCTTTTAGCGGCAGGCCGATCACCAAAGTCCTTTCCAAGGGTGCTCTGGGGATCCCCTTCCCAAAAATCTCCAGGTTCCTCTGGAGGGGGCAGGCAGATGGGCAGCATTCCCCCCTCCCTGGGCGCCTGCAGCCTCGGAGCCTGCAGCAACTCCCGGCCCTTGCACAGCAAAGGCAATGAACAACTTCTCACTCGCCAGAAGATTTTCTTTAGTGTGGAAGGGCCCAGAGTTGCTCCAAGGCTGCAGGCACCCAGGGGGGGGGGGGGGATGCTGTCCATCTTCCCTCTCCCAAAGCAACCTCAGAGGTTTTCAGCTCCTCTGCAGAGGCATTTTTTAAAAGAAAACCCCCCAAAAGCCACAAGATCCGGAGCTGCCTGTCTCCAGTAAGATGTGCATCTTGTGTCCTGGCCCAGCCCAGCCCCTGCTCCACCCGCCACCCCCAAATTGCACCTCATTGAGAAGGTTTTCTTTACTGTGCAAGGTTTTTCTCTGCACACAACAGCTGAGAGATGCCTGCAGTGGGGTACAATTTGGGCCCACCCCTCACCCCAAGGCAAGGCCCATCAACTCAATAAGACTCAATAAGACCCAATAAGCCAGGGGTTGCTCCCTCAACCGGCTACACCGAAGATCCCTTTCATCCTTTTTGAATCGGTCCGCTTTGCCACCCGGTGAACAACTGAGCCAAACCGCTCCTGCCAAGCGGCGTCCCCCAACTCCCCGTGCCCGACCGTTAAGCCAACCGATGGTTATGCAACCGGAGCCAACTGGGCGCAAAGCTGGGTTGACAATGAGCCTCCGAGGTCTCCCTCCTGCCTGCTTGCCCAGCGCTTGCCCAGCTGCCCCCTCTGATCCCCCGGCTGGACGCAGCCACTCACCAGTGACTGGAAAGTCAGGTCATCCACCGCCTTCTTGTCCAGCACTTGCTCAGAGACCTCCTACCCTCCGGCTCACCCCCCAGCCTCCCCCCCAACCTCCCCCACACCTGGGCACAGACACTCACCGGTTCTTTCTTCTTCTGTTTCCAAACTAAGCCCCAGTTGGTTGGTTGGTTGGTTGGTTAAAGTGCGCTTGGATCAGAAAGCTCCATTACTGGAAGCTTTTAAGAGGGAGAACTTTTTGGCTGCCAGCTGGCAAAGAAAGCTCTCAGCCATGACCGCCATTGCTGTGTCTGGGGAGGTGGGGAGTGGCTCGCCCAGGCAGCTACTGCAACAGCAGGGCTCAGAAGGTCCCATCCCATGTGTTGCACCCCCCTCCCAGCTTTCGCCCATGCCTCCATGTCGTTTTTGGATGTGAAACACGCGGGAGATCCTAGCTGCAGTTTACTCGTGAGCAACATTGGCCGGGAGAGGCAGGGAGAAAGGCCAATGGGGCTCACGAGTAAACTGAGGTTCCTAAGTGGGATCGAGCCAGGGGTGGGTTCTGGCTACCGCTACTGCCGGTTGCTCTGCGCATGCACAGAAGCCAAAACCAATATAGCCGAGAGAAAACGGTTCAGGGGCGTGGCCAGCCTGGTTTGCTGCTGTTTCCAGCCACCCAGGCCACCAGGTTACTACCGTTTCAGCCAAACTGGTCCAAACAGGTAGGAACCCACCTCTGATCTGGAGGTGTTTTCCATCAGGATTACAAGGGAGAAGATTAGCCTGACAGGTTTCTTCTTGATCAACCCATGATTTCTGGGAATCAATCTGTTGTTTTCAAAGAGTTTATGAATAATCTTTTTTTTTCTCTGTTCATTTTATTTGTTATCTGCTCTAAAATGTTCCCTATAATTGACCAACTGTGTCTATTATATTTTCTCTATAGTTTGATAAATTTTTCTCAAACTTTTTCATTCACTTATGAAGATTATGGCAGTATTTGTATCCTATTTAACCATATTTGGAGATGAGACAATTGTAGAAGAAAGATTCAATGTGGGATAACAAACAAAGTTTTCTGTTTTTCAAATTCCTGGATGTTCCCATTCTAGTTTCATCCCTTCCTGGAGAAGAATGAATTTTGGAATATTTCTGAGATGAAACTGTACTTGGACCAAAATGGAGAGATAGCAGCAGATCTGACCATTGACGGCTTCTTGGTTCTCCCCAAGGAGGGTCCCAGGAAAGAAATTCTAGCGTATTTTAGAAGACAGAGACTTTCTATCAATCAAGATGCTCTTTCAGGGCTAAAGTTGCTCAATAAGGTGGGATAAATTTTGGTGTCTTTTGTCTGTTTCCCAAAGCCTGAGGTCCCATTTCAAGTGGGCAAAGCCTATAGTCTCCAGGGTGGTTGGCCTTCCATGCCAGTTGGTGTCATCTAACGGAAGTTCTTCAACAGATGGGACCTAAGGGGCTTTGCCATGTTTTATGGAAATCTTTCAAGATCTTACTGGTCAGAGGTTTCTTTCTTCATCACAGTTTTATTCTATCTTTAAAAAATCTAATGGAATAAAGGTTTCCTAAATTTTTATAATAAATTTTATTAGTTTTAATATGAATATATCATCACACTTAAATATTTTTTTCAATTCCATCCCTCTAGACTATTAAGTAGAAAAGTACCTTATTGCAATGTTAAATTCCAAAAGGAAATGGGAGGAACTAAATGAAGAATCTTCCAGCTGTTATACCTCCTGCATCTGTTTAGAAGTAGTCAGAGGTTTCATATTTACCTCAGTGAAGACCAGAGGCTACTTGTCTCCATCCATTTCTCCCTCCATTTTCCATGGACGGAGAGTCCTAACATCTTTTCTTTGGCATTCCTTGTTTTTCTGCTCAGTCTCTGCCTCAGTCCAAATGTGTGGAAAGTTGTCATCCTGGATTTGTCAAGAGGGCTCGAGAAGGAGAGCCAGTTTGCTGCTATGACTGCGTTCCTTGTCCGGAGGGGACCTTCTCCACTCAGGAAGGTGGGTGAGACTGGAGGAAAGGAAGTGGAACTGATTCATGACATACATCAAATAATAAAGTTTGGTTCTGAACATCACACAGGAAATTATTTGGGTCCCAATTCTTCTCTCACTTTCATAGATGATTAAATAAAAATTGATTTTTAAAAAAAGTCTTATACTTCTTACCGTCTCTCACTAGAGGTACTAATAAATGTGTCCTAGACAATATCTCCTGGTATCACTTGTTGTCCAAATAAGGTATTTCCTGAAAGGTAAAAGGAGAGAATAGTAAGGGAATATGGTTTTTTTTCTCAGATGCAGGAAAATGCACCAAGTGTCCGGATGAAAAATATCCAAATGAGGACAGAATCCAATGTATCCCCAAAGTTATAACCTTCCTGTCTTATGAAGAACATCTGGGCATCATCCTGGTCTCTTTTGCCCTGCTCTTGTTCCTAATTGCAGGCCTTATTTTAATAATCTTCACTAAATACCGAGAAACTCCCATTGTCAAAGCCAACAACCGGGACCTCTCCTACATCCTCCTGGTCTCCCTCCTGCTTTGCTTCTTGTCTCCTTCTCTCTTCATTGGTCAACCAAGGAAAGCCACCTGCCTTCTCCGACAAACGGTTTTCAGCATCATCTTCTCATTTGCCGTTTCTTCTCTCTTGGCCAAAACCATCACGGTGGTGCTGGCTTTCCTGGCCACAAAACCAGGAAACCGAGTGAAGAGATGGTTGGGGAAGAGCTTGGCCAACTCCATCATCCTTTCTTCTTCTGCTGTCCAAATTATCATCTGCTCCATCTGGCTGGGAGTTTCTCCCCCCTTCCCTGACTCTGACCTCCACTCCCAGCCTGGAGAGATCATCCTGCAATGCAACGAAGGGGCTGTTGTCATGTTCTACGTCACCCTCAGCTACATGGGCTTCCTGGCTGCCATCTGCTTCACGGTGGCTTTCCTGGCCAGGAATCTGCCTGGGGCCTTCAACGAAGCCAAGCTGATCACCTTCAGCATGCTGGTCTTCTGCAGTGTCTGGGTGACTTTTGTGCCCACCTACCTGAGCACCAAAGGGAAATACATGGTGGCTGTTCAGGTCTTCTCCATCCTGGCCTCCAGTGCTGGTCTGCTGGGCTGCATCTTCATCCCCAAGTGCTACATTATCCTTCTGAGGCCAGACCTGAACACAAAGGAGCATCTCACAGCCAGAACAAATGTAAAAATATTAGAAAAAAAAAAGAAATTTAAGAATGGCATAATGTCCATTTATTTGAACAAATACCTGAATTGTTTCCACTTAAGTAGTATGCAGGAATCAAAGGACGTATCTAAATGTTTCCAAATGGGAAATTGTTGAAGGATTTTAATTCTTATAACTCCCTTCCTTTTCACCTCAATAAATCTTGCTAAAGAGAATTCTGTGAAAGTCGTTCAGAGGAATTTGTTGTTCACCAACTGCCAATGAATCTGACATCTTTTAAAAAACTTTTTTTAAAAAAAAAGATTCCTATGGACAGCACTAAAAGTGTATGTGTGAGAGAATGAATAGGAAAAGTGGTAAGATAGATTCTATGGGAGCCAAGCTCCAACTACCATGTTATTTGATAATCTCCATGAGAACCATTGGCCATCCCACCAAGCCAGAGAAGGTGGGGGCCTCCAGGTCCTCTTGCTTAGATGTTCTCACCCAAGGAGACCTACTTAGCTCACCTTTTCCATAGCTGCTCCTGCCCTGTGAAAGAGGCTTTTCCATGAGATCCACCATCCTGTCTCCATCCTGTTTTTGGGGTGATAAGGACAGCAGAAACACTTTTCTTTTCTGTTCATTTCCCCAGTGCATGGGCCAGGTTGAGACTGGAGTCCAGAAGATGTGGGTGGAGAAACCCCACAGGAGAGTCGGACTGCATCCCGAGGAGATTGGGCTCCTTGTAGCTGCACCAGGTGAATAGTTGCAAGCAGGAGATCGGCTGTGTCTCAAACTCCATCAGAGGAAAGAAAGAGGGTCTCTCTCTCTCTCTCTCTCCAATGTGGGAAACCCAGCAGTGCAATCCTTGGAGGCCTGATCTGGGGGGGTTCCCCTCAGTCATCTCAGGCTGCTTCCAGCCCCAGAAGCCCCAGAAATAAGCCCTTCAGAAGGACTTTGCTCCAGGCTCCCAGGAAGCGAGCAGAAGGGAGAAGAAAGGGGACGTTCTAATTATGGGATCCTGAACGTCTCTGAATATAAATTAGAATGGACTATGAGGCAATAAAGGTAGTCCTCGACTTATGATTTCTCTTTCTAAGTAAGTTCTGTCTCATTTTACAACCTTTTTGCCACAGTTGCTAAGCAAATGAGTGCAGTCGTTAAGTAAATCATGTGTCGTTAAGCAAATCTTATAATGATTCCATGGCCCTAAGTTACGGCAACTGTCATAAATACATGCCAGTTCCCAAGTGCCTGAGTTTTGATCACGTGACCAGGGGGTGTTGCAGCGGTCGTAGGTGTGAAAATTGGTCTTGAGTCATTTTTCTCAGTGTTGTTGTAACTTCCGTCACTAAATAAATCATTGTAAGTCGAGGACGAGCTGTTGTCCTCAGGGCAGTTTTTGACAACGAGGCTTCTGCCCTTAAGATTCAATCAGAATAGAGCTGGAGGGGACCTTGAAGGTCATCTAGCCCAACCCGCTGCTCAAGCAGGAGACACCAGACCATTCCATCCAAAGGACTCTCCTTCAGTGAGTCACAGCCACTTTTCCGACCTCTTGTGCCCCAGATGGTAAAGAAACCACTGCAGTTGCGGAAAGAACCCCGAGATCCTTAAGGGAAACTGGCTTCTCCCATTGACTCCGTTTGTTGGGAGCCAGCTGGGAAAGTGGCCAGCTTAGTATCATCTCCACATTTGCTGGTTGCCAAAGGCTGATCATGGGACTGTGAGAACGTTGCGAAGGCCGTAACTGTGAGGACCTTTTTCAGTGCCTCTGTAATTGTGAAGGGTCGACAAAGATCTGGTTTTCCATGGAGGGCTGCCTGTCCTTCGGCCTCCTTCAGCCTTCCTGTCCTTGCTCCAAGGGGTCTCTGCAGAAGAGCGGGGAGAAATAGACCTCAAATTAAATGAAAAATCAGTTTGTAAATTCTATGGGAAATTGCATTGGCAATAATAGCCTGCCATCTCGTGGCCATTTTGCGTATGGCAGATGGCAAGGTGTAATTCCAAAAGTTAATATAAATAAAATAAGGGTGCAAATCGGGAGAAATCCGACGTAGGATCTTAATGTGAGCCCCCCATCTCTCTAGAGGTGAAAACGGGGTGAAATAGACCTCAAATTAAATGAAAACGTGAATGAGAATTTAGTCCTGTATAGCTGATGCTCTACTTCCCTCCTCTACATCTAGGAGACAAATGTGTCTGTCCCAGTTCTTGTCAAGATAGTTAAAGTCCCCCATTACTATTAGAGTGTGCTTTCTGCTGCATATCTTAGTTAACCGATTAGCAAAACAGTCATTTATATCAACCATCCCACTAGCAAGTAGCATATGCGGGAGGGGGGAGGAACGACCTCCTAGGACATAATTTTACCAAAAGTATAATTTTACTTAGATCCATATAGTTACAGACCAGTGGTGGGTTCCTACTGGTTCAGACTGGTTCGGCGGAAGAGGTAGTGGTTTGGCAGCCAGGGTCGCTGGAACCAGCAGGGACTCAGGCCTGCCACACCCTCGAACTGGTTCTCCCGGTGATGCCATAGGCTCCACCATCTTGTCTTTCACTTTTGCACATGCGCAGAAGCATTTTTCCTGCATTGCGCATGCCTGTGCAGCATGCATAAAGCGTACGCGCGAGAGGCGTGCACGAGGCATGCACGAGCGAACTGGCAGTAGAGCC